>CM002516.2:17085465-17095465 GCA_000576495.2 Oryza glumipatula
CTATTTGTTTCAAGAATTTTGTGAGAAAGTAATATGATTATCAATTCTAATATCTTTCACTACCGAAACTCTTAACATGTTACTATGTTCCAGTAGTAACATTATTGTAAAAGTACAGTAACACGTGATGTTACTGTAGAACACATAGGAAGTTACTGCACTTTTGGCAGTAACGTCGTAGTAAAATTGTAGTAGACCAGGAACCGAAACAAAAATATATGGGTTAAAGCCTCACATGCTAACCATATACTTGTTGCTGCACAAAAGTAGAAGTGTTACTACATAGTAGGTGCATGTTACCACTTCCAAGTAGTTATGTTACTGCACGATAATCGTAGTTTTACTATGTCAGTTTTACGAGATGAAGATCGAATAGGTGGGCTATAGGTAAAGTCTGTAGGTGGCTTTGAGTGAGGTCTGATTGATGTACGAGTGTTTTGAACAATTTTATACATTTGGTAAAACCATGTTACTGCATGTATATACCTATGTTACTGCAAATTACATATTCTGTTACTGCATATGGAGTGCTAAAGTTCAAAATGCCAATATTTGAAAAGCAATATCTCACAAGATATATATTATTTTTAAAACCGTTTTCACAATGATGCTATAGTGTTACTGCATGTGGAGGATATATGGGTTAATGTCTCATATGCTAAATATATTTGTTACTACACAAAAGTGGAGTGTTACTGCAAAGGCAGGTACACGTTACCACATGTTTATGCAGTAACACTATCCAAAAAATGCAGTAAAACACAGTTACTGCAAAAACTTATAATTTTTACTGCACTCTTACAGTAACGATGCGATGGGATTGTAGTAACGTGCAATTGACAGTAGTAACAAGTAATGCTATAGCATTACTACTTGTGGAGAGTCAAATTCTAAAAAAGCCAAGGTTTGAAGAACAATATCTCTCACATGATGTACTGTTTTTTAAAATCATTTGCACCATGATGCTAGAAAAAAAACGCTTATGAAAAGTAGATCCATCATGACTATATTTTAACAATATTTGAGCGCTGTTACTACACATAAGACGTAGTGTTTCTGCACGTTGACCGTCGCGTTACTGCACCGTTCCGCGAGACAGAGCTGAGAAGAGGTGGGTGGTGGGAGGAGTTAGCAGGTGGTTTGACCGCGGTTTGACTGATGTGGGATGCCTTTGACCGACCTTTGACTGATGTGGGAGGTGGGTTTGGCCCTTGGGAGAGAGGGGGGTATAGAATAGCAATCCACTCCGAGCTCTCCTTTCGGTTTCCTTTGCCCGAAAGCTTACAAAGAATTCTATGTTTTTCCTATGCTCTATCCAAACACATACTTCTATTCAATAAAAATTTCTCTGTATTTTAATCCTCTGATTTACACACCAATCTCTATCATATTCCTAGTTTTTTTTAATCTGCTATTCTATACCCGGGTGTAGAATAGTTTATATATATATATATATATATATATATATATATATATATATATAGAAAACGGATCCGTTGAGGGGATCCGATAACAAGGTATATATGTTGTGGATCGTGGCTGGTTGTTGATCGACGGTGGATGAGAGCAGGTGTACGTACTCCGGGGAGTACATAATCATTCGGCTGTTTTGTACACCTAGGTGTATGTACTCTCTCTTCCTAGTGGATAATCCATTAGGATCTAATTGAACCGGTTGAAAAAAGAAATTATTTTTTTCCAAATTGCTGCATGCACGGCATGTATCACACCTCATTTTTGGTAAAACATTTGAACCACGAGTGCATGCATGCAGTTAGATTCAAATTTCATAAGTACGTACTTTGAGCAGATACTTCCTACTCGCAGCATATATATGTACTCTAATAAAAACCAGTATATACGATAAAAGGCAGTATATGCCTATGATAAAATTAAAGCAGTATATACACATCGATTAAAAAAGCAGTACATACTGTTTAGGATAACAGGCAGTATATACTGTTTTGTTATCACGTGCGGTATATGTCTCATTAGAGAATATACTGTTTTTCCTAGAAGATGGTATGTGCTATAAATACTTTTTAATTTTTTCGTGTGCAAGTATGTACTACTTTTTCTTAGAATCGTATGCCACTTCTTTTTTTAAATTGTAGAAGTACGTCCTGACTTCGGAATTAACAAGTATATACTGATTACTTCTTGTAAATTGGTACTTGCAGTATATACTACTAGAACGACCAAAGGATATATATACTTACTTTTCTCAGAGTGAGTATAGACTATAACTTTTCTCGTGGGTATATTGTGGACCCCCGTTTTTATAACAGGAATCAATCATGTAATCAGTACCATTTCCCTGGATCAAGTAGTCTGGTACACACGAGTTCATAGCTGAAATACCAAATGCACATACACGAAAGTCTAGAGCGAATTATTACATCAAAAGCCCGCAGGCATAGTCTTAAATCATCGGACCGAGCGGCCCGGAATACATTTCCAAAAACAGAAGTAGATAAGGCAGCGGAGTTAAGGCAGCGGCACGCCATTGCCACAGGCAACGACCGTAACTAAGACCTACAGAGCGCCATCGTCTTCATCACCCTCCTGGTAGTAAGCGTAGGGATCCTCCGAAGCTTCATCTCCGACCTCTAATTAAGTTTGTATATTGCAAGGGTGAGTACCAACCGTACTCAGCAAGCCACCACAGCAATAATGCACATGACAGGGGTATTCAAAGGATGGCTATGGTTCTTTTGCGCAAAGCAAGTTTTGTAATTCTTTTCACAAGCCTAAGACCTAGCACAGACTGATCAAATTTTAGTACCAGTGTTCATATTAAGCAATGACGGTTCTGTCCACCATCCATTGTGATCCCAAGGATAGCTTCCCGTCATTGAGTCGTCATGGTTTTCTGAGGACGTCCACATTCCCGCCTCTCAGGAAGTGGCTCCATCAGCATAGAAATCATCATGCAATATCCCATCCCACACAAGTTAATAATTTAGAGTCTAGCCAAGTGTAATACATGTCCCGGTGCTCAATAACCGCGAGCACGGCTATTCGAATAGATTTGGTTTACTCACACTGCAGTGGATGTACACTTTACCCGCACTCTGCGACTGCCCAACACATGAGCCTCGTCCCAACACATGAGATGCGTCACGGCAAAGCTTTTCGATAACCTCGCATTGGCAGTACCCGCTCCATGAACTTTACATCCTCATGCACTTTAGGCGTACACGGTTTCTAGCAGTGAGAGGAGTTCTGGCGCACCCGGGAAGGAAAGACTCACACATGCATTAAGTTATAATTACGTTTAGATTCTCACATGGCAGTCCTACCGATGGTGACACCACTGTAGACACCCGCCTCGCGGTCCTACCAATGGCTGCCCCACCGTAGAGCCCCTGCCTCAGACATCAAGAAACCACTATGCATGGATACTGTCTCCGCTCAGCTATCTATTCCGCTAGGTCTATACCCATACGAGAAGTGCGGTTGTACGGGGGTCGTTTCATGCTTAACTTCATGGCTCGGTCCTTAATTAACCGGGGACGGCACTAGCCTTTACCGGACACCACCCAAATCCTCCAGCCGCCCCAGTCGAAAACAATTGTTTAACTTTATTTTTCCTTTCACAAATCATGTCATCAATATCATGGCAATGTGGCGCTCATGTCTCCACATGCCACATCTCAATTACCTTCCCCAAGGTAATTGCCCAAGCATAAAGCATTTTGATAAATATGAGTATGCATGATTCTAGAGTAGCATTTCTAAGCATTTGTCATAGTTGACTAGGGACTCATACGTAATCATGGCTACAAAGATTTAAGGGTAAACAATAATCAAGGCATGGCATAATCACAAGTAGGATGTTCATCATTGTATGCAATTTTATTTGTAAACAAAATAATTTCGCAATTGGGATCAACATGTTCAAGGAATAGTGATGACTTGCCTTGCTCGAAGCTTTGCGGGTCTTGGTCCTCGCTCGGATCCGCAACTCCCTCGGGCTCTAAAATTACATGCGAAAATTCGATTTGAATTCAGTTAGAATTCAAATAAAAATCCAAATAAATCCAAATGGAAGTCGAATGCGAAAGTCGATTCTTTTATGTTAACTATACTACTCGCGAGATAGGGCAAATCCAATTTCGATTTATACACCCTAAAATATTTCACGAATTACAAATACTTCACTACCACCAATTTTAATCTAATCCGACCGAGAAATATATTCCCATAATTAACCCGGAATTCCGATCAAAATACTATTACACTCTAGGAATTTCCAAAAAAAATCTACGATAAACCCCAACCATTTTTATTTCCTAATCCTCCTAATCTCTCCCCTAATTTCTTTTCTATTTTCCTCTCTTTCTCTTTCTCTCTTTTCTTTTCTTTTTCCTTCTCTTTCTCTCTTTTCTTTTCTTTTTTTTCTCTCCCTCCCGGTTTCTCTCTTCCCTTTCGGCTCTCTACCTACCCGGCGGCAACGGCGACCAACAGGGGAGGGGGGCAGCGGCTCACCGACGGCGGCGGTGGCGACGACGGCGGCGGCGACGACGGCGCACGGCGCGGCACACTGAGGCGGCGGCGCGGCGGCACGAAAGCGGCGGCACAACAGCACGAGGGCGGCGGCGCGGCGGCACGACGGCGGTGGCGCGGTGAAGAGGAAGAGAGGAGAAAAGAGGGGAATGGGTGGGAAGGATGGGGAGAGGGTGGGGTATTTATAGGGAAGAGGGGGAGAAGGAGGGGGGGTGGCCGGTTAAATGGCGACGCGACGGCGGCGCGGGGCTCGGGGTAGGCGACGCGACGGGCGGCGACGCGACGGCACGGCGCGACAGCGATGGCGACGGCGGTGCGGGGCTCGACGCGGCGACGGCGACGGCTGCGCGAGGCTCGAGGCGACGGCGGCACGCTCGGCACGGCAACGGGATGGCGACGGCGACGGCGCGGCAGCGGCGGCTCGGTGACACGACGGGCGGGCGGCGCGGCGCGGGGCTCGGAGCAGCGACGCGACGGGTAGGCGGCGCGGCGCGGGGCTCGGCGCGACGACGCGATGGGCGGGCGGCGCGGCGCGGGGCTCGGCGCGACGGGACGTGACGCGACGGCGCACGGCGGCACGGGGCACGAGACGATGGGACGGCGGCGCGGCGACAGCGACGGCGACGGGCGAGCGGTGATGGCGACGGCGTGCGGCGGCTCGGGGCGCGAGGCGGCGCGACGGCGCGCGGCGGCAGCGGCGGAGCGGGGTGACGGCGACGGCCCGCGGCGGCTCGGGGCGCGCAGCCGGGGAGATGGGACGGGCGCGCGTCGGGGCAGGGGCGCGGAACCACATCGAGCACCTACCGCGCAATGAACAGTGCTAGTTTTCATTTAATCCTTATTTAACCTATTCTCTATATAAATCTTATTCATTAATTCCAAATTTTTACACAAATGAAGTTTACATAATATTTGTGTTATTTCAACCAAAAGATTCACTCTATATTAACATTACCCATATTTTATTTTTATCTAATTTTCTCGAATTTAATTAATTATTATTTCATCGCACTAAAATTTAATTGTTGCTAATATGGTCGCGATAATATTTTCTTTATTTCCAACCTCACCTAATCTTTATTTTAATTTATATTTTAATTATTTATTTAGCCAATTTGATTTTTAGGGTTTATTCCTAGTTAGTTATTCATTATTCGCGATTAATAAGTTCCGAGATCAAAATCCAATGAAATAGGCGAATAAAATTGGCATGATGCAATTTATTTAAAAAGTTTTTGAAGGTCCGTATTTTTAGAGTTTTGTTTTTATTGGTCAAATTTTTAGGGTGTTACATATATACTTATTTCTTCTGGGAATAAGTATATAGATTGATTCTTCTCGGAACTCCGAATGAGTTCATGGAATGAGTACATACTGATTTCTTTGAAATCAAATTAAAGTAGAACATACTGAAACAATACATACTTTCTTTTGAGAAGAAAGTATATACACCACTATTTCGAGTTAATTATTTTACATACCAAATTCACTGCGTTAATAGTATATACCACTTTCTCTACGTCAGTAGTATATATATATACCACTGCAAGTTATGTGCTCTGATTCTTTCAACATCAGGTAGTGTATCCTTGAAATTAAAGAAAGCAGCAGTATATACTACTTTGTGACTGTGCATAGCCGTATACTGTTTTTTACTGTTTGTTTTAGGTGGCAGTATATATAACTATACACTGCTACATATCGGAAGAAATTTTACAAATTAAGATCGAAGCACGCAGTATATACATTTAGAAAGTGGTATATACTGATATATATGCTGCTTACTTTCATCAAGTAGTATGTGGTTATGCACCGATCATAATGCCAGAAAAGTGTATTAGAGATGAAAAACTGAGAACGAAATAAACACATACAGAGCAAGTGTAGATCAGTCAACCAATTGTATGTTAATTTCAATTTGTCAAGTAATATATAAACTATACGTAATCTTGTTGTTACGTAGCAGTCAGAGCTCATGGATCAGTTGTTTATTTTCACGGAAGGCCGTAAAAAATGCATCAGATCGCTGGCAATTTTTCTGCAGAGCACCGGGTTGTAAGAGATCAGATTAGAGGAGGAAGAGATAGTAAGACTGAAGTTCAAGCAGTACACACCACAATTGTGGAGATCGATCGATCTGGTGGTAGTAGCCACAGGCCACAGCATGGCAGCAGCATCGATCGTGTTGGATAATCCGCCGTCGCTGCCTTGCTTGACGCATGTGGCCGTCGCTCGATCGTGTCGCTGCCTGGATCGCTGGAAGAGCCCTCCAGGCCTTCGGTTCGTAGCGGGAAGGACACCGTTGCCGCTTAATTGGATCCAGCTACGCCGCTTCTGCTTGAGAGCCTGGCCCTGGGACTAGCCATGCACGAAATCGCTGCCTCGGAACCTCGATGCTGAGGAGTCGCCGCCAATATTTGGACTGCTATCTCCAGTCCCGTTGAAGGTGCGCGCTGCGGCGCTGGCCGGTGCTGCCGATGGCCGTTTGGCACGCTCGCCGGCGCCATCGCACTGAACGAAAGGCCGCACCAAGGATTGACGAAGTGGATTCGGTGCCGCTGCAGATGGATCTCGCCGTAGCCGCCGTCCTGCCATTGCTGAATCGCGCCGCCCCCTCTGAGACGCTAATTGATCTCCGCTAGATCCGAATAGGACGGGGAAAGCAATCTGTTGCCGATGCTGGCTAGGAATCAGAGATTTATGCGCTCTCTTTTGGAGTTTATTACTGATTTTATCCCGATTAGCGCGGGCTAATTAAGAATTACGGAAAAAAGTTTCTCGACAAAAATCAAAACGGATCTGTTGCGGGGATCCGATAACAAGGTATGTTGTGGATCGTGGCTGGTTGTTGATCGACGGTGGATGGGAGCAGGTGTACGTACTCCCGGGAGTACATAATCATTTTCCTCTATATAGACACACACTAGCATAGTGCCCATGCGTTGCAACGGGTGAAGTCAATTTTGATTTTACATACATACTCTGTACATGCACGTTAGTACACATCAACCGAAAATGGCTTCACTAAATCGAACCTTCTTCTATTGTTGTGCAACGAATTGACACTCACTACACTCATACCTAATTGTTTGTTGTTTTAAATCTACTCGATTTATGATTATAAGAAAGATATTGATACCACCTTGAAATAAAATTGTTTTTTACTGACTCATATATTTATGGCTACAATAAATTATTTATTTTTTAGGTCATGTAATATTGTCCATATCACGTATGCCCGCCGTCCTCCTCGTCATCGTCGTCGTTGCTGTCCTCGTCCTTGTCCTCATCCTTGTCGTGGGGGCGTAGGGGGCTAGGGGTGGCTGGGTCCGCCCGCTCCCTTCACCGTCGACGCAAGGGAGGGGGAGTTGAATCCGCTGCCCCCATGCCTCTTCACCACCGGATCCGCTACCGCCGCGCATCCCCACTACCAGATCCGTTCGATTTATGATTATAAGAAAGATATTGATACCACCTTGAAATAAAATTGTTTTTCTATTGACTCCTATATTTATGGCTACAATAAGTTATTTATTTTTTTAGGTCATGTAATATTGTCCATATCATGGATGCCCGCCGTCCTCCTCGTCATCGTCGTCGTTGTAACCGTCGTCGTTGTTGTCCTCATCCTCGTCCTCGTCCTTGATGTGGGGCGTAGGGGGCTAGGGGTGGCCGGGTCTGCCCGTTCCCTTCACCGTCGACACGCGGGAGGGGGAGTTGAATCCGCTGCCCCCGTGCCTCTTCACCATCGGATCTGCTGCCGCCACGCATCCCCACCACCGGATCCGCCGCAGTCGGATCCGCGCGGGTGATGGCCGCCGCCGCACGCCTCACCACCGCCAGATCTGTCGCCGCTGTCGCATCCCTCCTCCGCCCTCTCCCACTGCCCGAGCCCTCCACCGCGTCGGGAGGGGGGAGAGGGGAGAGAAGGAGTGGGGGAGAAGAGGAGGAAGCCATCGTCATCGCCCTTGCCTGCCGCCGGGAGGGAGGAGATGTGTGGGGGTGGTGGGAGAGAGAGGACTGGAGAATAAAAAAAAGTGAGAATCTTTGGGGGGGGGGGGTATTTTTGCATGCTGGTGAGTTAAACACCACATTTTCACGTCCATATATTTTAAATGGTCCGTTTGGAAAAAATGATTCTTGCATACAGGTTTCTTAAGAAGCCGTATGGGAAAATGGGATAAATTTTTGCAGGCACAAACACTTATGGCGTGTCTGCAATCTATTCGGGTGGTCATCCAGAAAAATATTTTTTAAGTAGTGAATGGAAAGATGACACGATGAATCAACCTCATTTTTTCGCTCTTGGTTACACTTAATGCTATGTATTTGTTGGTGAATTAATGCTATATATAAATAAATTAATAAGTTGTAAATGTATAATAAAAATTCCTAAATATAAAGCATGGATGGATTTAATTCTATCCATGGTTAATTCTGCTCTCTGGAATTTTTCTCGGATTTTTCAAAGCTCAACTACTAATTTTAATAATACAAAGAACATTTGAGTAAGTATTTAGATAATAAATTAATCATTAAATGATCTGGTTTTAATGTTGTTAATTACTTAGAGTGTCCAAGTATGTTCAAGATTTTTCTTGATATTATTTGAGCATTCCAAGTATTTTTAACAATTCAATGATCATTTCATTGGTTAATTTATTTGGAGAAGTAATTAAAAATCCCCTCTCTTTCTTGGGCCTAATCCGTGAAGTCCACTTTAGCATCCTACTTCTTCCTGTTCGGCCTAGTAGCTGCACCGCCAAAAGTCTGTTCCACGTCCTTCCTTCTTTTTTTTCTCGGGCTAGCCTTTTTTCCCCAAAGTCCACATCTCCTCCCTGTCGCTACAGTGTTGTCTTCAACCTCTGGCCGGAGACAGAACCCGACCCGGCGCCGCTTTCCACTCCAAATCCGGGCGCCCCTTTCGATTTTTTCCATAATTGGTTGAGGGGAAATATTTCCCTTATCCTCCTCTTCCGTTTTCCCCAAAAATCGGACCTTATCCCGGAGAAATCAACGCGGAATCGAGCTCGGTTTGAGCTTATCTCTCCAAATAGAACCCTAGTTTTTGTGAACAAAGCTGAAGGCGACAGTGACGGACGAAAAAACGTGGGTTAAAGGATGTGACGACCGGAAAAATATGAATATTTATATTAGTTATATATATATATATATGTTATTAATGTAAAAAAATATCCGTGCGTTGCAACGGGTGAAGATTATTTTAATCTTATAATTGTTATTCGGTTTAGCTAGGGTAAATTTTACCGTGGAAATTCGCTTGGATATTTTTATTTTAGAAAATCATGAGATGCAGCTAGGAGCCTGACTTTTATCTCAAGTTAGCATGTGAGGTTTTTAAAAGATTTTATTATACGACTCCTTTGGCATTTTATAAAGCAGACGTACTTAAAATCCGACTCAATACGGATCTATATTTCTAAAAGCGAACGAACTTTAAAAAAAAAGACTCAGACACGGATGACGTACC